>NAGG01000151.1:0-26373 GCA_003031705.1 Calonectria naviculata | reverse complement strand
GGATTCGTTTGGTCCGCCTGAGGAAATACGGGGTGCGTCCATGTCTTGCGTGTGTCTTGCGCGTCCGTGTGCTCCTGTGTGTGGTGCGTGTTCCGTTGCAGAAAAAAAAGGTCGTTTCCAAAGACTCAACGTGGGGGGGGGGAAGCGCCCAAGGAGAAGAGAGGGAGGGGAAGTGGGAGGGATTGGATGCGGAAAACAGGCAAGGACAAAGGACAGAAGACGATGCTAAGGAGTAAACAAGCAAACTTACTAAAATATTCTCAATAACACTGCCAGGGAAGAAAAACGGTACGGAAGCGCACAGTACCAGACAAGCCGTCGATCCCCGCGCTTGTGATGTCTGCCGTGGTGGTGCGTGTGCTGAGCTCCTCCTGTGCGAGTGACGGAGGGGAGTGAGGGGTGCCATGCGATGGATCACGGGGAAGAAATGTCGAGTAATGTGGGAATGTGGATAGTCGCGGGGCTCGCCTTCTTGAGCCGGATTGGTTGCGAAACGCTCGCTAGCCAAACTGGTTCATTAAGCGCCGGACGAGTTGGTTGTCGTGATAGGAGGCCTAGTATGTCATGATGCAACCGGGTTACAACATCATGATGCAACATTCTGACAAAGCATAGTGGGATGAACAATGCGAAAAACTGGAATTAGATAATTCAGCAGATTTCAATCAACAGATCAAGGAAATTCATGCAGGCATCGCAGATAGATAAGATAAAAGGCCGGTCTCATGTTTCTTAATGCACGACCCATTTCCGCCACTGTAATAAACCATGACTAAATCAAGACTAAACCAAGATTCAACTACTCAGACGACAACAATGGAGATGTTCCCTTCAATTTCATAACCATCTCACCATTCCCTCAACTTTCAAGCTTCCCCCCTATGAATGCCCGTCCATTTTTAAACTAAATGTTATTATCCACCTTCCCAACTAAGACCCTAAGCAGGCGGGCGAAGGAATACGGACCATACCATACAAATTTCGCTCGGATCCTGCGACAACGAACATGGACTAAACTGATGAAATAAATATTGTTTACGAGTACAAGATGGATCCATTTTTTCCCATTAGTGTTGGACTTATCTGGGTCATTTGCTCTCGTTTAGTCACTCAGGTCCCCTCTTCACGTGTTATATGGGTTCTGGCGTGCTACCCGCACTAAGATACCCCCAACGACTCCAATCCACCGCCTTCACAGCAATGCATAAACATTCAACCTTACTTTATTCCCACCACAGCATTATTACGTACACTGTTAAAAGAAAAAAATGCGACGGGCCTTCTAGGCGGTCTCTGGTCCGATTCCTCCCCTTGTAGCCCAACCAGGCCCTAAGTCAGGTCTGTTTTTGGACCCAAGCGTTCCCTTCCTCCCACAATCCCTGAGCTAGCCACGTTTCTGTCCCCCACGCTCGCCCGTGTCGGCCGAGCCATGTGCTCTATATTCACGTGGTCCCCCGGTCTGTAATTTATCACATGACAACCCGAGTGTGGACTGATAGTGCCGCAATTGGACGCGGGTGTTCCGGCGGTCGGGCGCCATTAAAAATACATTGATTGTTAATTTACCTCGATTGGTCGGCGAATTATTCTACGAGGAAACATGCCACTTGATCTTGGCGTCCGTTTCTCAAAACAGATCGGCGTTGATGCCACCGCTAACCCAATGCGACAGCTTCATAGTAGCCTACCCTGGACTGTCAAACTTCCCCATAGAAATATATCTAACAAAAAACCGAGGCGAGATTCAAGATTCAGTCCTGAGGTTTTGCATCTGCCAATTGTTTTTCTTTTCCTCGTCTATATTTAATTAAACTGTCAATACCAATTCAATCCTCCGAGTAAGGTGGATTGGAAAATCCCTTGTCTTTCGGAATA
The DNA here is from genome assembly GCA_003031705.1 of Calonectria naviculata. NCBI lineage: Eukaryota > Fungi > Ascomycota > Sordariomycetes > Hypocreales > Nectriaceae > Calonectria > Calonectria naviculata. The sequence continues at coordinate 24,498 of NAGG01000151.1, read as the reverse complement.
ATGCGGTTAAAATGCAACCATCCATTCTCGGAGACTATCCAACTACGTCACATTTGCAATCCGGAAACGGCTGGTTCTTTGGTACCGGGTGTATTCTACCTAATGTTTACACACAAAATAAGGAAATAAGGAAAAAAACGTCTAGATGTATCCCAACCAGCATCCTGCATTCGCCAGCAAACCCGTGGTTGTAAGGAGAGTAATGGGTAGAAATACACTTGAAATCCAAAAGAAGGAAGGTGGTGAGAGTTGGAAATAAGGAGAAAAAAGTAACAGAAAAGCAAAAAAAGAATTTTCCCGACCGCTTACACTAAATGACAAAGAAACCCTGCAACTATCTTTCTTTATGTACTGTTTTATGCGCTGATACCGTTGAAGGCCATCAGGTTGGGGCTGCCGGTTCCGGGGCTGCTGATCTTGTTGGCAGTGGCGAGAGCCTTGATGCGAGCAGTGATGGCAGCGACGGTGGCCAGGTTGCCCTCCTTGGCCTTGAGGTACAGAGACATGCCGGCGACGTGGGGGCAGGCCATGCTGGTGCCGCTCATGGTGGCAGTGGCGGTGGTTCCAGAAATACCGACACTGGTGATGGCGACACCGGGGGCCCAGACGTCGAGGGTGGAGCCGAAGTTGGAGAAGGAAGCCTTGGTCCAGGTGTTGTCGACGGCACCGACGCAGATGGCGGTGGAAGCAGAGCCGGGGGACGAGTTGGCGGCATCAACGTTGCTGTTACCGGCGGCAGCGACTACCAGGATTCCGGCCTGGGAGGCGGCGTCCACAGCAGAGTTGAAAGCGGTCGACTTGCTTCCACCGAGAGAAAGAGAGATGACAGAGTTGGCAGCACGGCCAGTGGTCTTTGTGATGTTGTTAACAGCCCAGTTGAAACCATCGAGGACAATGTCAGTGGTGGACTAGAATGTGGCTGTTAGCGACATGCAAACGGAAGAGTACGAGTTTATAGAGTTGCGGGAAGAGTGCACTCACGCTAGCACCGTCAAGCACCTTGATACCCATGATGTTGGCCTTCTTGGCGACACCGTATGTCTTTCCAGCAATGGTACCAGCGCAGTGGCTTCCGTGGCCGTTGCTGTCCACATTCTGAGTCTTGGGGACAGCGTTGTAGCCCCAGAAAGCCCTGCCCTCGAACTCCGAGTGCTGGGTGTAGACGCCGGTGTCGACCACGTAGGCCCACATGTTCTTGCCAGCAGAGTCGTCATAGGTGTAGTTTGTCGAGCCAGTGGCGCGGTGCGAGATAGCTCCCAGGCCCCAGGGCGGGGTGGCTTGGGTGACGGTCGTGTAGAGGGTGATTACACGGACTGGTTCAACCGACGCGACCTGTAGAGGTGAAGCTTGTTAGCATTTCCGGGCACTCGGTGGAATGTTCTACCACGTGGGGTGAGTTGAACTTCCCCTTTGAGCTTGGGGGGTCGCCACGCAGCAGGGCGATCTTGGTGACTTACAGCATCCTTTTGGCTGATGGCGGCGACGGTTGACTTGTCGAAAGAACCGGAGTAAGCCTTGAAGTTGGTCGTGCCTCCGCTGTAGACCTTGCCGACACCGGTTCCGGCGTCGGTGCCACGGCGTTCGAGGCTGCGTTTGTGTATGGCTTTGACATCGTCCAGATGGCTGTTGACATCCTGGGTCGATGTTCCGGGCTTCATGGTGACAATGTACTTGCCGGGGACAATGTCCTTGTCGGCATAGTTGATGTTGGGCGTCGGTGCAACGGGGACTGCGAGTGCTGGGGCAGCGGCCAGGATAGCGAGAATGAAAGAAGGAAGCATTGTGCTTGTGTTGTTAGTGTAGATGATATAAAAATGGGTCTGGAAGAAAGGACTGTGGTGTAGTTTGTCAAGATGGTAAATGTGGTAAGGATTGTGATGATAGTTTGTGTCTAAGGAGTGACTTGAAAGGAGGGATGCCTGTCGAGGCGTGTGGGTTTGCTATGCAAAGATGGGGAGAGAAGGAGTGTGCAGCTGATGCTGATGAAGAAAGGAGGCGATACATCCAGGAGAGCGAGCTATGGTTATATACAGTTCTCGCGAGCCATGACGATACCCTCTGTTCCGCGCCAGTCTCAAGACGTCTTCCGCCAATCCATGGTCGGTTTGGCCGAGCTTGGTGAAAGCCTCACTCCCGGTTTCGTATCCCTCTGGCCTTCCAAGCCCATGCCGCAGCTGCAGCCCAGTTGCGCCCCCTCTCTGTGAACACTACACACATCTGGAGACGCCGCAGCAAGCCCACCCTCCAGCCTCTGGATTATGAGTCGTGCGAACGCCGCCAAGTTGGACCCGGGAAACCTTACACACGCCCAACAAGTCTGGATCTGGGAATGACACTGGGCCCCGGTGCAGATCCGTCAACCAAAACCGAAAGCTTCCTTTCCAGATCGGGCGTGGGTGGCAGAGCTTAACCTTTGCGCCTCCTTCAAACGCGGCGAGGACGGTCGACGGCTTTGTAAAGCGACGGCGTCCTGTCACACTTGGACACATTCACCCGCTTAGCTTTTGGCCCTTTGCCTCTCAAGTGTCCAACGCTACGCTTCAGATCACGCTACGCTCTGGGAATAGGCTGGACCCGAAGCTTCGGGCTTTAAACATGCATACCACCGAGGCGGCGAAGGTATCCGGGACGGCCGTCAATAAAATCGTGGTCCTGTTCCACTTACCCGAACAATTGAAACATTACTGTGACCCCGGACCCAGTGATGTGGGCTTTCCCACCTGCCGCGGGTCTGGGGGGGGGATGAAGCATGAGAAGCCACCAGAACAGTTCCAGAAGAGCTGGTGCCGTCTTAGAACACCAATCCGTTTGGGCAGGAATGTGTCTGCTCCAAAGCCGGCTGCCCACGTACGCATCCCCTCGTGCTGGAACTGAACGCATTTCCCCCATTGTGAAAGAGACGCGGCAACTTGTCGATCCAACATGTTGGGTCTGCCTCTTGACGATCGACGGTATATGTGTGGCCAAATATGAGCTGGCCGGCAGTCAAGCATCGTGTCTTGTCTGGTGATACCCCACTAACGTCTGCATGATTCAGGCAAATCGGGATACCAGTTGTGAATATTGTTTCTTTCGCTAAACATCTGGAAAATTCTGTAGATCGGAACGAGAGAAAAGCACCATCAATACGAGTGAGACATTGGCGTTGGCATCATATCGTGTTTGGTCGTAATACTGAATAGTGTCTACCCTGGTCTATATCGAGAAACCCTCAATTTGATGACATCTTGAAATGCATGCTTTGCTTCATGGAAACCTGGCATTTGCTCCAATGCAGAGCCGGCCCATGGGCGGATATTGTCCCACTTTTTGCAAGTTTGATGGCTGTGCCTATGGCATCTGGATCATGCCCCAGCAACTGCACTCGCCATGACGCGAAGCCCTTTATCGAACTCACCCTTGACGCCTCTAACTTCCATAACCTCCACGGGTAAGACGCCTCTCCACCAGCCGTACCACTCCGCCACCTCGCTCAGGTCGGCGTCATCGAGCGCCAACCACTCCGTCAGCTTTTCGTGCCACATTGGAAACATGTGCTGTACGAGCACTTCAGCTATCTTGTTTCTCCCCAGCATCGGCGTCCATCGGAGGATGCCTGTCAAAACGCCAAGATAAGGCTCCTGATCTGCAGGATCAACACGAAAGTTGGTCCGCATGTATCTGCCCATGGATGGTAACACGTGCGACATAACAAGTGACCGCCACTGGTCTCCGAGCACGCTCTCCCATTGAGTAAGTCCTGGGAAGAGGCCCCGTTCAAATTCCCACGAGTCAATAAGGTGTCTAAACTTTCTTCTGACATCAGCCACGAGGCCGGTGCCCTTCGGGTCCAAATGGTACGTGGGAAGATACTGAAGCCATGGAAATAACCAAACATGGGGCAGGTGGTGGCTTTGGCGCCTCTTTTTTGGGTTCCATTCCGATACCGCCGTTTCTAGTTTGCGAGCAATGTTGTCGATGAATTGAGCCCGAACAAATGCTGGCAGCAGCTTATCCCAAGCCTCAAAGAAGCTGAGCATAGGTGTCGCCTCGAGGACATCCCAGGAACGGACTGCCGCGAGAGCCTTTGGCAGCCAATTCTTATACATCATGCTCTCATATGGCGTTGTTGATTTGTGATGGCTTCGGTAGACATCATCATTGTTTACCTCTGACGACTGCCACTTTCCAATTGCTTGGTTCTGCTTACCACCCGTTGGCATGAACAGACTAGCAAGGCCGCTAAGGTCCGAGGCAAACTTTGTTGGCTCTGTTAGAGGATTCCAATCTGATTCTCGAAGGAATGGGTGAACTGCTGCGACAGCAATGTCAGCCACTTCTGCATGAGCCACGCCGAGCTCTGAGGCTTGTTGGAGACTTTGGATAAGTTGATCCCAGTCGGCAGTGGCGAGTTCTCCAGTCACCAGGTTAGAAAAAGTTTGCAGTCTTTCGAAATCAGACCGTAATTCCTCGATCTCTTGTTCCTTCTCCTTCAGTTCCAAGTCAATCCACGTTTTCCGTTCTTCTAAACTCTTCCACTCGTCAGAAAATGCAATCAAGTCTGCTTGTGCTCGCTTGACAAGTTTCCTGGCTTCGATCACCTCTGTTGACTCAGGAGTGGCTGTGCCAGTTGTAGGTGTCATGATGCCGCTAGTAGATGTCAACATCTTACTTCCAGGGCCGGTCATGTCCAGGATGGGCGCAAAGGCGTCTGGGATATGAAGTCCGGGAGCCGTCGCCTTCAGCTCTTCCGCAGTAAGATATTTGGTCTTCTGACGACGTGGAGTACTTGTAGCGCTATCAAAGGCGCCCCCAAGTGTCTTGGCCTTGGCCCTTCTTCGCTTCTTCCTCTTTTCTTCGTCAACGGAATCTTCTTCGACAGCTTCGCCGCGCATTTTGGCCTGACGCTTTTCCTCTTGTCGTTCTTGTTCGGACTTTTCTTTCACAGCGCCCAATCCAACACCTTGTGGTCGAAGATTGGCCTCGATAATGATGTTTCGACCTTGTCCTTCCTTTCCTAAACCCTCGCCTTCCTTGTAACCCATCTTTGCCATCATTCGAGCTCCAAAGGATTTTGTGTTGATTTTTCCTTTAGCGCCGAACGCACTGGGCTGAGGCTTGTTCCGCGGCGTTGGACTTCCATTATCTGCTGGCTCTCTCAAAACGGGCTGGCGAGAGGAGGATGGAACAAAGCCCATTCCCAGTGGGTTGCTCCCCTTAAATTTGGTCCTGAATGTGGGATACGCGGGCGAGTCGTCGCTGGCCTCTTTGGTAGGTTCGTTCGAATCGCTTCCAAACGGCCCCATGCGCGCGGCGCCACCAAAGCCAAGCCCAATGCCTGGGGCGCGATCCTCTTCTTCGCTTTCTTCTTCATCTTGGCCGAGGGTGTTTCCTCCAAGAACTGGTCGCCCATCTTCGGATTCGTCGTCGTCGTCTTCTTCCTCCTTTTCTTTCGCGCCTGTTGTGACAAAGCTCATTCCTTTACTCCTCAAATTCTTCCTCTTCCACTTCCTCGCAGGCCCCTCATCTTCACTGTCCGATCCAAAAATTCCCAGTGCCGCCTTTTCTTTGTTATTTCCGCCTAGGCGACGGCGTTTCCGTGGGTTTCCATCGCCAAAGTCGTTGTCGGGGTCGATTCCAGGAGCAAGGTAATCATCTTCGGAGTCGGAACCAGAAGAAGAGTACTCAGCCGCGGCAGCCTTTGTGAGACGCGATGGGTCAAAGGTAGGAAATGAAGAACCGTTCATGATTCCTGAGATCTAGACAGTCTCATTCATTTGAATTGAGGGTCGGGTGCTAAATCGCACGCGTGTCGTTTGCAAACGGCGCAAAGACGGACTGAAGCAGGCAGTCGCGCAAGCATGACGATGTTTAGATTTCGGAATTCTTATCTTATCGCTCAATCACGTGACTATACCGCATTCCAGAATACTCCTCAAGAGGCACACAAGATGTACATACAAGGGTTCAGTTAACAAGAAGACTATGGTTTTCGAAATATATCATGGTTTTAGAAAAGCCGATTATGAAGGATTTTAATTCATATAGACCAATATAACCTCAGCTACAGCCGATTCACAATTCTCGTCGGCCATCCCACGTCACAACCCTCCCCAAGCAGGCACCTGACATCATGAATAAAAATTTAGCCAGATAATAAGTATGGGATTTGTTTGGTCCCTCTTACTTGTTTTCTTCTTGTTCTTAATGTCATAATAAATGACAGATTGTGCCGGAGATAAAGCGATAGTTGTGAATGCGCCAAGTACATGGATCAGTCTTTGACGCCTTGCAAACTTTATCGGCCGTTGAAACCAGGGCCATGATGTGTTTCCCGTACAGCCAGTAGGCCCGGTGTGGGGTTGAGGTCAGCCCGAGTTTAATTCTACAGATTGAATCCAGAGCCTCTGGTCTCTTCTTAGAATGTAGCTACAGTAGGGTGTAAAAGGTTCTAATCCAAGGGTATGTACTAGCTTGTCGGACCAAAAATTACAAAACTAAGAATATAAGGTATTTTTAGCAAAATAATACCAGCAGCATTAGTGTATAACAACCCTTGGTTTCATCTCATAGATTTGTGCCTTTTTCGATTACTTGCAGTCGGGTAGAGCGGAATAGGGTTTTAGTTAGGACTTGTTGCATGCCATTGTTCAGTTCGCGTCAGTCCTCACAGTGTCTACCGCACTCGTTATGTCGGCACAAGAGATATACCATTCCGATTTATATTTGACTAAGAAAAAAGCAGCAGGCTCAAATAAGATATACATAGCACTCACCTTCTAAATTATTGGGGAAACCATGCATCGACGCTAACGCCGCAACATCCATAGCAATACCACTCCCAAAGCTAAGCATTCAATACTGCCATCACCAGCATCAACACCAGAATCGCCACCGCCACAGCAGCAACAAACCCCAGTGGCAGCAGAAAATAGATGCACATATGCCAAGACCACAAGTGAATGGGACCCTCAAAATGAGCAAGCCAGTATATCTATTTATTCTGTCACCTGTGTGGATTCCTCCCGGCTCGCACAATGCCCCACTGATCCCGACAGCCCTCTGCACTTGCATGCCACGTCAAAAGATGTGAACATGGATGAAGCATCTTCTGTTTGAAGGGTCAAGCAAGGCAGGACTACATGATGCAGGGTGCCCCGCCTCTGTCATCCTTGCCCAACCCGAGGCCCGACGTCATCCAAGGTGATACAAGGCTTGCTGGCCGTCTTCAAGTGACCGCCGGGCGCCCAATAACGCATCAAAGCTGCGCGCCTAGTTTTGTTCTTGTGATTAATTTCGCTTCCAGAATGTTCCTTGAACAAAAAGTAATTGCCTGGGCCAGTCTTTTGATGAAGTGTACATGACTTGTGCTATGGATGCAAGGTACATGGTGGGAAGGCTGCTGTTTCTGGGGCAATGGAATGACAGCTGGGCGCGGATTGGGCGTCAACAAATCATGGGAGCGGGCGATGCTGCAGAACAACACAACACACACACTGACTGGTTGGCCCCGCGAACAATACCACGCGCGGGTGGGTTATTATGAAAGGCTGCCATCCTCTTTTAGGCTGACATATCTTTATTTGTTTTGCTCCTCAAAATATACAATTCAAATCAAATCAAATCTAAATCTGCCCCTGTCCACCGAATTAGCTACTGCAAGCTCCCGACTTACCCTACATTCTCCAGACGCCTCTTAATCAAAAGGTACGCCAAATTCCACAAGCGACGACCCCCCCTGCCCACGCATCAGGTGACGCAGCCGCCTGTCTTGTTGACTTTCCCCTCCACATCCACAACGGCTCGCTGCTGCATTCCCGACAACAAGGATTCCCTTTGACAGCCGGCTGCATTCTGGGCGTGGGTTGACTTGTCATCCTGACCTTCCCTGGACACATATCGCTAACCGATGCGCCTTGCGCTTGCTCCTGCAGACCAACGCACCTTCTTTGTCCCCGGCGCCGCCATTTCCTGATCGACTGGTTCTTTGTGTGTAGGTATGTTTTGATTCGGGATCCCTTCCCATGCTGCCAGTATTTTCTCTGCCAATCCTGCGACAGCATCATGGTGACCCGAAGACCTCGCCTCATTCAGAAACTGATTACTCGCATAGCACGATTTGCCAGATCACCGAATAAACCCGCTCTTTCGCGCGAACCCACTCCACACACGACCTCAGTTTCTTACAACCTCCGCTCCAGTCCCGCAATCATGGCGGAAGAAGAAGATTTCAGCTCCTTGCCGCTCCCAGACCGCTTCACACACAAGGTTTGCTTGCTGATCCCCCCTTTCCCCCAAATATGGCATGACTGACACTTGCATCCAACAGGTCTGGAAGGTTCGAAAGGCTGCCTACGAAGATGCCGCCAAGCAATTCTCCGCATCACCCGACGAGTCCGACCCGTGCTTCCGACCGTTTTTGAACGATCCTGGTCTGTGGAAGGGCGCAGTGACTGATTCAAACGTCGCTGCCCAGCAGGAGGGAATCATTGCGCTATGTGCATTTCTCAAATTCGGTGGAACAGACTGCGCACTAAGGACGCGAGGGCACACGATCACCCCCATGGTCGAAAAGGCACTGTCCTCGACCAGAGCCGCGACCAAACAGAACGCCATCGAATCTTTACTTCTCTACATCGAGCTCGACTCAGCCGGCCCCGTCATCGAAGATGTGCTACCGGGTCTTGGCAACAAAGTCCCTAAGAATGTGGCGGCAACGCTCCACGCTCTCACACAGATTGTCCATAACTACGGTTGCAAGATTGTTGACCCAAAGCCAATTCTAAAAGCCCTCCCCAAGGCATTTGGTGCCGCCGATAAGAACATTCGTGCAGAGGCCACAAACTTGACAGTAGAGCTTTACCGATGGCTTCGCGAAGCAATGAAACCCATGTTCTGGGGCGAACTGAAACCCACGCAGCAGAACGATTTGGAGGCTCAGTTTGAGAAAGTCAAGGCCGAGGCACCACCTAAGCAGGAACGACTACTTCGATCACAACAAGAGGCCATGGAATCAGCCCCTGCTGGAGGGGAAGAGGGCGAGGATGGATACGAGGAGGAGGAGGATGTCGGTGAAATGGACGCCTTTGATCTCGCCGAACCACAAGATGTTACCAAGCAGATCCCCCCTACCTTCAGCGACATGCTGGCCTCGTCAAAGTGGAAGGACCGTAAAGAGGCAGTCGATGCCCTCCACCAAGCTCTTAACGTTCCTCGAATCAAGGACAGCGACTTCAGCGAAATTAACAGAGGGCTGGCCAAGTGCATGAAGGACGCCAATGTTGCAGTCGTCACCCAGGCTGCGCTATGTATTGAGGCTCTGGCTAAGGGTCTTCGCAACGGCTACGCCAAGTACAGGACCATTGTCATGCAGCCCATTATGGATCGCCTGAAGGAAAAGAAGGTGACGGTGGCAGAAGCCCTCGGTGCCGCGCTCGATGCTGTATTCGCTTCTACTGACCTGACCGAATGTCTGGAGGATATTACAACGTACCTCGGAAACAAGAACCCCCAGGTCAAGGAAGGCACCATGAAGTTCCTGATTCGATGCTTGCGAACCACCAAAGTTGTCCCTAGCAAACCCGAGATTGCCGCCATTTGCGAGTCAGGAAAGAAGCTCCTTTCCGAGTCGAGCCCTGCCCTTCGAGATGGTGGTGCTGAAATTCTGGGTACCGTCATGAAGATCATTGGTGAACGCGCCATGACACCAAACCTCGAGGGCCTCGATGACATCCGAAAGACCAAGGTTAAGGAGTTCTTTGAGACGGCCGAGGTTAAAGCTAAGGAAAAGCCCAAGCCAGCTCCCGCCCCAGCCAAGGCCGCACCTGCACCAAAGAAGGTGATGGGTGGAAAGAAACCCGGCGTCAAGAAGGCTGCTCCTCCTGCTGCTGCCACCCCGCCTCCCGCCGCCGAAGCGCTTGCACCCCAGCCATCGTCACGACCTGCTAAACCAGGTCTCGCCAAGCCTGGCCTTGGCGGACTCAAGGCTCCCGGAAAGCGCACTATTGGTGCCCCTGGCACGTCGTCTCCTCGTCGTGCTGCTGCCCCCGTGATGCCCCCTGAGGATGAGCCGGCCCCTCCACCACAGCCTCGAATGGGACTTTCTCGTGGACTTGCTGGGCGTTCGCTTGCCAAGCCTGCGGCTGCTCCTCCCCAGATGCCCCCATCATCGCCTCCACCATCCAGCGGCCTGGCTGCTGTGGAAAGAGCGGAGCTTGAAGAGCTTCGAGCTGCCAATGACCGCCTTTCCCGGCAAGTGGATGAGATGAGACAAGAGCGCAGCAAGTTCATGTCCGAGATCCAGGAGCTCAAGAACCAGAACGCTGGCTTGATTGAAGACCACACCCGGGATGTGTTGAGCATCAAAGCCAAAGAGACACAACTTGTTCGCGCAAGGAGTGATGCCGAGGCCACTGAGCAGGTCAATGACAGGCTCAGGCGCGAGCTAGAGCGCCTTAAGAAGGCGCTGAGCCGTGCTGAAGGATTGGGTACATCCCCAAGTGGAATGGCCAGTCCAGGTCTTGCGTCGCCTACACACGAAGACATGATGTTCCGAGATATCAGTTCTTCATCAGCAAACCGCCATCGTATGAGCATGACAAGCACAATGTCGGAAGAGAAGGAAAATGGCGAACCCATCAACCCTCGAAGCAAACTAAGCCCTGAGCTGAGATATGCCGGCAGCAATCCGTCATCGGGTCGTGGTTCTCCCGCTAGAGGCTTTAGGAGTGCCGCGTCTCATAGGGAAGATGACCATGGCTCAGTAGGTTACTCACAGCGACCAACTTCGTCCTTGCCCCAGCCATCTGGTGGCAATGGAGTGGAAAGTTGGAGGAGAGCGGCTGAGGTTACAAGCCAGCTGAAGGCCCGAATTGAACAGATGAAGGTATGTACATGACGTTTGGTTAATTAGTTTGACTCCATCTAACTTGTTTGATAGGCGAAGCAGGCGTACGCTCGCCCTTGAGGCACAGTGGTTGATTTCCAATCACAATACAGCACCTGGGTGGGATATAGCCCATCTGGCCGCACGTAATGATTAAGTTCTGTCGATTGTTTCTGATGGAGCCGGCGTGTTCTAGGGTCCGGTCCTAGTTCTGGGTGCATTTACACGGCGTCGAGCTTATACCACCAATGCTTGCTTCAGGGGACCCCGTAGAATCATGGCTAGACTCGGGGCTTTGTTTGAGGATTCTTTGATGTGATGTTACGCCCGGAAAAGGGTTAGAGATACCTTGTTTTTAATGCATGAAGTCAATGACCAAATCTTTTTAACTATTAACATCCTATTTTGTTAATCATGGACACTTTTGACTACAAATTATCTATGGCATTGGTTCAACCATCACATCGGCTTCTGACAAAGCAGCTGGCGTTATGTTTCAGGAGAAAGAAAGAAAATGTAGGACAAATATATTGACAAATGCAATAGCTAGAATGAAAATGCATCATAACGGATCATCGAGTCATACAGCCCTCCTTCATAAGTTGCTCACCGTGGTATTCTGACTTTGACCTTACTCCTTCTTGTCGTCCTTGCTCTTATCATCCTTGTCCTTGTCGTCTTTTTTGTCCTTGTCGCCCTTGTCCTCCTTGTCCTCGTTGTTCTTCTTATCCTCGTTATCCTTGACATCATTCTCCTTATCTTTAGCCTCCCCCTTATCCTTCTCGCTATTGCTATCTTCTGATTCCTCTTTTCCCTTGCCTTCCTCCTTGCTCTTATCATCCCCACCCTTGGCCTCTTCGGCTTTGTCATCATCCTTTTGGGTCTGTTTTGAGCCAGACTTTTGCTCCTCCCTTTCTTGCTGGGCCTTCTCCTGTTTCTCTTTTTGGGCCTTCTTTTCAGCCTCCTTCTTCTCTTTGCGTCTTCGCTCCTTCTCCTCCTTCTCTAGTTTGGTCCAGTCGGTGTCGTGATCAGCAAGACCAGGTGTGTTCTCAATACGTTCCTCTAAGCCTTTGTAGGTGAGGGTCTTGTGTTGACCAATTTTGGCACGACCGACAAGAGAAATGAAGAGAGCGAGCCCGACCATGGCCGTCAGCAGGAATCTGTATGTGCCATACCAGTAAGGAGCCCAACCACGTGCGGCTGCACGAGTGTCGACAAAATAAAGTCCTACAAAAGCGCCAAACTGAGCCGTCATGGCATATTCAACAGGCATGAACAACGTGGGCCAAGCAACAATGGGGGCAGCAAGACCGACCCCATAACGAAAGCGAGTTCGCTCAGGATGGGGCTTCTTCTCCGCATATTCTAAGCCCTGTTACGGATTTGTTAATTCGAGAACTACCTTATAGCTTAATCGAAGTCACTTACCCAGTGGATAGCGCCCAGAAAGGAGATGATGACCGCTCCATATCCTAACTGAATCGGTTCAATCACACTCAACCAGTGCCTCGCAGTCTCATGATCGACAAAAATGGAATCAAAGAACCAGTTGCCAGTAGGCAATTCCTTGTTGAGATCCCATGCCAGAAATAGGGTGGATAAAGAAGTGCCGAAATAAGGCAACGTCCCGGCGAGACCGAGAATGTGGGATTCTCGAGGGACGTCTGAGAGTTTAAAAGTGTCTTTGACAATATCCTATGTTTGGTTAGTTGGATCTTCATTTAGAATGAGAAAACCCACTATATCATGTTTAATCTCGGCAGACATGTCTTGGTCCTTGTCTTTTGAAGCCTGCGGTGCTTCGAAAACATGGCGCACTGAGCTCTGCGTACTGACAGCGCTGGGGTCCGACTTTAGCGTTTCCTTAGCGTTTTTAATGGCATCCTCGCTTTCATTTGAAGCGGGAGGCTTGCTGGAGAATAGGGCAGTTCGGAATGCTGGAGGAACATTGTGGGCACGCAATCGAGGAGCAGCACGAGTCACGGGGCCAATGGTCGAGGCTCGCGAGGCGACGCTGAGGAGCGAACGAGATGTACGGAGCATGGCGAATGGGAGGGCTTGATTCTTGGAGGGAATGACGGCTATCCTGTCATCCGAGAGGGCTTGGGGCAGCTATTTGTTTACAGAGCAAGATACAAAGATCTCGATGGGAGGGGATGGGGTTGAGAAGGGGACATGGGCAGCCCACATGCCGTGAATCCGGATACGAAACGTCAATTGAATCTTGGTTACTCAATTAGGGTACCGGTGCTGTCACGACGACATCATCGGCGATGGCTTGCTTGGCTCAGGAAGGTTGCGATGATCCAAGATATGGAGCTTTGGAGGAGAGGTCGTGACGTCATGTTGCTACACAAGGGGCCGGAGACACTTTTGTGGACTTTGGGGGAGCACAGAGGGAGATTGGCTTATTTGGCAAGGCGAACAGGACTGGGAGGGTGATGGGGGCAGCGGTTCGCAGAGTAATATAGTAATGATAAAACACATGGTGAATGAAATATGCCGGGATCAACCCCGTCTGCCGTAGACCAGAAACGCAGAGACACGGCTCCCGCAGTACGTTGGTTTAAACGAAAATGGTGATGCGCACGAGGCCGATCCGGACAGGAGTCTGGAATCTTGGGCAACCTTAGTGCCTGAAACACCTGCTGGAGCGCCCAAGACGCCCCACACAGCGCCCCAGCTTTGGCCCGAAGTCCCAATTAAGTGCCCATTATCGCTCCCGCGTCAGTGATCGACCTGGCATAGGTCGAGAGGGAGCCCACCACACGATGGGCGGTACCTGCGGCGCCACCGCCGCCAGTATGAGGCCCCGTGTACCTCCTGTCTCCCTCCCTGCCTGGGCCGGCCGGGGGACGTGGGCGTCATACAAGGCAGCACCATGCCGGGTTGGGCTGGCCTGTGCCTTCCCACTTTTGCTGAAGTGACGCACAACGAACCTAGGATTGTGCTGCTCTGTCCAGGTCAACCACAACCACCGACATCCCAACCAACCCATCCCATTATCAATTTTGAACCCCCCAAAAATCTCCGAAGCACCGTGTCGCTCCAATTCTTCCCCACGCCGAGCCCATCTGCCTCGTCGTCTCGCCCGACGCCCAGCGATCGCATCCCGAGCTCTCTCCGGCCCCTCTGCCTCGACAGCACACGGACGCCTGAGCACGACGCCACGACAGCTTCCCTCGACCCCTCTCAACCCCTCGAGTTCCCTCACGCATGGCATCCGCGCGCGCTGCACGCACTCGGAGCGCCAGATGAGGGCCCGTTAGACGTCCCGCCACAACCCACACACTTCACTTCCCCGACTCGGCCCACGGCCCCCCACCGCCATCATGTTGGAAGGCCTCGTCGCGGGGTTGCTCAACCGCTTCCTGGGCATGTATGTCAAGAACTTTGATCCCACACAGCTCAAGGTCGGCATATGGTCCGGAGATGTCAAGTTGCGCAACCTCGAGCTCCGCCGGGAGGCTCTCGACCAGCTCAAGCTCCCCATCAACGTCATGGAGGGCCATCTCGGCGAGCTCACACTCATCATTCCCTGGTCCAACCTGCGCGGCGCACCGGTCAAGGTCTTCATCGAGGATGTCTTCCTGCTAGCGAGTCCCAAGGAGGAGGCCGAATACGACGAAGAAGAGGAGGAACGACGTAAACAGCGGCTCAAGATGGAGAAGCTCGACAGCGCAGAGCTACTCAAGGAAAAGAACCAAGAGGGCATGAGCCAAGAAGAACAACAAAAAAACCAGAGCTTCACCCAGAGTTTGGTAACAAAAATAGTCGACAACCTACAAGTCGAGGTCAAGAACATTCACGTCCGATATGAAGATTCCATCTCTGCCCCCGGCCACCCATTCGCCCTCGGTGTCACGCTCGAGGAGTTTAGCGCCGTCAGCACTGATGGACACTGGAAGCCAACTTTTATCCAAGAGTCGACCTCCGTTACCCACAAGCTGGCCACTCTCGGTGCCCTGGCAGTCTACTGGAACACAGATACAGAGCTGCTCGGAACCGGCAGAGAGGCGGAGACGACAGAATATAAGATGCTGCCTCACGACGAGTTGGTTTCCAGATTCAAGGACATGATTGGGAAGGATGCCGAGGCAAACTCGGCCCACCAATTCATCCTAAAGCCCGTCAGCGGACAAGCCAAAATCGAGCTCGATAAGTCTGGCGACATCCGTGTGCCAAAGTTCAAGGCCAACCTCTTGTTTGAAGAAATTGGTCTGGTTTTGGATGATGACCAGTACAGAGACGGATTGATGATGGTGGACCTCTTCCACTACTTTATCCGTCACCAGGAATACAAGAAATTCCAACCCAAGGGCGTCACACCAAAAGAAGACCCGCGTGCCTGGCTCAAGTTTGCTGGTAACGCTGTTCTCTCCAAGATTCACGAAAAGAACCGCCGGTGGTCCTGGGACTATTTCCGCGAGAGACGTGACGATCGAAGACGATACATTGAACTATTCAAAAAGAGGAAGCAGCAACAGCAGCTAACGGCCGACGAGGAAAAAGACATCCAAGCCCTGGAATGGAAACTGGGCTATGAAGACATGAGATTTTGGCGATCACTCGCCCGAAATCAACTAAAGAAGGAAAATGCAGAGGCCCTTAAGAAGCAACCTCAGCAGCAAGACCAACAGGGCTGGCTTGCTTGGATGTGGGGTTCCCAGCCTCAAGAAACCGTTGAGCAAAATGGCGAAAATACGGAGATTACTGAAGAACAGCGAAAGGAGCTGTACGAAGTGATTGACTGGGACGAGAAGAACGCCATTGCCGAAGAAGTGGATGTTCCTCGAGAGGCCATCAAAATGTGCATCGAGACGTCCCTTAGCACGGGTAGTTTTACACTCAGACAGGGTCCTCATGGTAATAACAGGGATCTCCTCAGCTTGCATTTTGACGTGTTCAAGGCCAAGGCGCTGCAAAGAAAAGATTCTGTTTTTGCCAATGTCAGCCTTGGAGGCTTGCGTGTCAATGATGGCACTACTCCAGATAGTTTGTATCCTGAGATTGTGCGTGTCAAGGATGCTCCAGACAACAAAAAGCGCAAAAGACTCTCCTTGGCTGAGCTGGAACAGAAGAGTGACGAGACCCCATTCTTCCAGTTCGAGATAGAACAGAACCCCATCGAGCGTGCCGGTGACATCGCCATCGTTGGTTCGATGAAGCCCCTTGAGGTTATCTGGAACCCCAACTTTGTAATTGGTATCGCCGACTTCTTGAGGCCCCCTGAGCGACACATGGAATCCATCACCGCTCTGATGGAGACTGCAGGAGCCACAGTCGAAGGATTCCGCGAACAAACCCGGGCCGGTCTCGAGTTTGCATTGGAGGAACACAAGACTATCAATGCGGAGCTTGACCTCCAGGCACCTCTCATCATTGTGCCCGTCAGCATCACTACCAAGGACTCGACGTGCTTGATCGTTGATGCTGGCCACATTCATGTCCACAGTCAGCTTGTTGACCAGGCCACGATGAAGGAGATTCAATCGAAACAAAAGCAAGCTTATAGCGACGAAGACCTGAAGCGGCTAGAGTCGGTCATGTATGACAAATTCATCGTCAAATTGACTTCTACACAGGTGCTCATTGGACCATCCATACAAGAAACAAAGGCGCAACTCATCGAAAAAGACGATAATGCGCACCTTCATGTCGTCGAACAAATCAATGTCGATTTCGTAGTCGAGACGTCTATTCTGCCCAAGGCTCCCAATCTAACAAAACTGAAAGTGTCGGGTCATCTTCCTATGCTCCATGCTACCGTCTCAGATTCAAAGTATAAGAATTTGATGAGGATTATTGATGTGGCGATTCCGAAATTCGGAAACGACGAGCTTCCTGAACCGGCACCGGCAGACGAGGAGGAAGAGCCATCTCGACCTCGCGTTTTGAGTGATGCATCCACTAAATCAGCACAGACTGGAGCTCGTGCTAGGCGACAGTCAAAGCCTTTCCCCTTCTTGATGCAACAGTCTACTGCCGTTGTCCTGGATGATATGGATGAAGATGATGACAACTTCGAGGATGCCAGTGATGGTGCCGATGCCGAGCAACTGCGAATCCAACAGCGCAGCTTTGAATTCAAGTTCAAGGTTGACACTCTCAAGGGCTCACTTTATCGAAGTGATCCCGATAGGAAAAAGCCCGACGCTCTCTTGGTGGAGTTGGTTGCCGAGCGGTTTGACCTGGAGTTCTATACACGACCCTATGACATGGCAGCTGAAGTATCACTGGGCTCTGTGACGGTTGATGACTTTGTCGATAACCCTCCCGACGAATTCAAGGCCATTGTTTCATCGGGTGATAGCGATGATTTGAAGGAAGGTCGCAGTCTTGTCCATGTCAAATTTGTCAAGGTCAACCGACTGTCACCCGAGTTCATGCCGGTGTACGAGGGCGTAGAGACCAACGTCACAACCACTATTTCGACAATCAACTTGATTGTCACAAGAAAGACTTTACTGACACTCTTGGACTTTATCCTGATCACATTCACCAACAATGACCAGCAGGCCCAGCAGAACCAACAAAAGGCTATTGCTGATGCCCCTGCTGGCGATGCCAAAGACTCGGATACGGCGGTTGAGCCTGCGCACCCCTCTCAAGCCCAACAGAACGCCAATTCCGGGGCCATTCGGGTGAAGGTTGACCTCAAGAGTATCCGACTGATCCTGAACAACGATGGTATTCGACTGGCTACACTGTCATTCAACAAGGCTGATGTTGGCATATTCCTTCGCAACAATACTATGCGCGTATCGGCTAAGCTGGGTGACCTATCTCTGGTCGATGATGTGAATCTTGGTGTCTCTGAAGATTCATCTCTACGTCAGCTGGTTACCATTCAGGGTGACGACTTGGCCGATTTCCGCTACGAGACTTTTGACTCGAGCAACCCCAAGGCATACCCTGGGTATGACAGCTCCATTTACCTTCGAGCTGGTTCTGTCAAGGTCAACTTTGTGGAGGAGCCATTCAGAAAGATTATCGACTTCCTTGTCAAATTTGGAAAGATGCAGGCTCTATATAATGCTGCTCGACAGGCGGCCATGAACCAAGCAAACCAGATGCAACAGAGCCCTAGTCGCATTCAGTTTGATGTTGTGGTGAAGACACCCATCGTTGTGTTCCCTCGCGTCATTGTCGCTGGCCGCCCGAAACGTGATTTGATCACGGCATACCTGGGTGAGATTTACGCCCAGAACAAGTTCACGCCCTTGGATGACAGCGAAGATTCCGACATCGGCATGAAGATTTCGGCTGGTATTCGCAATATCAGATTGACATCAGACTTGCACTATTCTGATAACAGATCTGAAGAGCTGGAAATGATTGACCACGTCGATCTTGGATTCAAGATTACGTATGCAGAGCACAAACCCGGCGCCAAGAGACCTGATACGGAGATTGAAGGAACAATGTCGGATATCAAACTCCGATTGACCCAATACCAGCTCAGGTTTTTGATGGAAATCTCAAAGTCCGTACCAGCAGCCTTTGCTGGAGAGGATGGCGATGGCGACGCGGAAGCTGAAAAGGCTGTTGATGAGGGAACTCTCAAGCGTGCTCGGACAATTTCACCTGACAAAGGATCTGACGATGACCAGACGCTGGTTGACCTGGGACCGGAGCTCGGTTCATTGGGACAGACTTGGACGAAGCTGGACCTTGTTTGGAATGTCAACACTGTCGGTCTGGAGCTGATCATGGCTGAGGAGGACGAGCCAGTTGGAGATTTGGCCCAATCTAGTCTGTCTCGCTTCTCTCTTGATGAGACCAAGGTCAAGACCAGAATGCTCTCTGATGGATCCCTTGAAGCCGAGTTGCTCATTCATTCATTCACCATCTCTGACAGCCGACCTGGTGAGACAAACAAATTCCGCCGCATCATGTCATCGTCAAACAAGGAGGTCCAGCAGTTGATGGCAAGTGTAACTATGTCTGGTGGCAAGGAAAGAAACATAATTGCCATGGCGACAATCGACAGTCCTCGTGTTATTTTTGCCCTGGACTATCTCTTTGCTATCCAGAAGTTTGCTATGGAAGGTTTGGTTGTCGATGAAGCTGGGCCTGCCGATGCAGAGAGTCTTCTTGAAAGCCCAGAGGAATCAGACACCGATTCGATGCAGGTTACCTTTAGTGGAACCCGATCTCAGAAGACTCAATCGATAACATCGAAGAGCCAGAACACCGAAGTGTCGGAAGAGAAGGATCAGTCGACTATGAGCATTGCTTTCCGAGTTAATCTCGTTGATGCCCAAGTAATCTTAATTGCCAACCCGCTCAACTCAAGCTCCGAGGCCATCGTCCTAGGAATTCGCCAGATGCTACTCTCCAAACAGCATGCCTTGACCTTCCAGGTATCCGAGATTGGAATGTTTTTGTGCCGCATGGACAAGTTTGAAACGTCTCGTCTGAGAATCATTGATGACTTTTCGATTCAACTGAGCATGGACAACTCAAACCCAACCGACACCAACATCCATATTGAGGTCGAGCCTCTCATTCTGCGACTTGCTTTGCGAGATATTTTGTTGGTTCTCCAGATTGTTAGCAAGGCCGGCGAATTGTCCGGAAATGAGCCCAACAATGACAAGGAATCTCCTGCCGAGCAGAAGGCGAAGCAGTTGCGGAATGCCGGGTTGAAGCAAAGGACTGCCAGTGGAAAGGGAGCCTCAACCACGGCGGCCAAGACGAGAGCCTCGCATCCTGCAGCTATCGAAGCACCGCGGGAACAGCCTGGACAAGTTGTGAAGCACATGCACGAACAGCTGTCTGCAACCGTGGAGGGCATTCGCGTGGTCTTGATTGGCGATGTGCACGAACTTCCTATTCTTGATATTGGCATCAAAAACTTTACCGCTGCTGCCGAAAACTGGTCTTCGAACTTGAAGGCCGAAACAGCCATCGACCTGTACTCCAACGTGTATAACTTCTCCAAGTCGAGCTGGGAACCCTTGGTGGAGCCGTGGCAAGTGGGATTTGGAGTTGCCAAGGAGCCTGAATCAGGATTGCTGTCCATTGATGTTGCATCCAAGAAGACGTTTGATGTGACCATTACAACAGCATCCATCGCGCTTGCATCCAAGTCATTCGACTTTTTGACTACGGAGCAGGACGTTTTGGACAAACCCCGAGGCGTTGAAGCACCTTACCGCATCAGGAACTACACGGGCTTTGATGCTGTCATTAATTCTAAGAGCCCAACGAGCGATGAGCCCATCTCCCTCCGACTCGAGGATGGCAAGGAGGGCCCCTGGAGTTTTGAACACTGGGAGAAAATGCGAGAGAACCTTTTGACTGAATCTAATCAGACCTATGTTAGCATTCAACTCGAGGGCAGCGGATTCGATCCCGTCAAGAACATCCGACTGAACCGCGAGGGGGAGTATCTCTATGGCCTGAAGCCCAAGACAGACAACATTTTGCATCGCCTGTGTGTGGAGGTTGAACTTGGAACCGACAATGTCAAATATGTCACGTTCCGGTCTCCACTCCTCGTGGAAAATGCCACGCAGCTTCCCGTAGAACTCGGCATTTACGATGCCAAGGAAGGCCACCTCCTCAAGATCGAAAAGATTGCCCCAGGAGATGCCCGCCCTGCGCCTGTTGGTGCTGCGTATGAAAAGAGATTGCTTGTTCGACCCGATGGTGGATTCGGATATCAATGGAGCCAAGAGCGACTGTATTGGGGAGACCTAATCTCCCGACAAACGAAGCAGGTTGTTTGCAAGGGAGACAATGGGGACCCATTTTACTTCCAGGTTCATGCTCATTACGACAAATCGAACCCGTTGACAAAGTAAGACTCCCTTTAT
Organism: Calonectria naviculata; assembly: GCA_003031705.1. Classification (NCBI taxonomy): domain Eukaryota; kingdom Fungi; phylum Ascomycota; class Sordariomycetes; order Hypocreales; family Nectriaceae; genus Calonectria; species Calonectria naviculata. The sequence goes on along the minus strand of NAGG01000151.1, from coordinate 3,810 downwards.
CGATTTGGATCTACCTACTGACTAATAATATCAGGCAATATCCGTACATGAGGATCAAGCTCTCTGCTCCAGTCACGCTCGAAAACCTGCTTCCGTATGACTTCAAGTACCGAATCTATGATAAAAACACCAAGAAGGATTGGACCAACTTTTTGCGAAAGGGCGGTCTCAGCCCTGTCCACGTCGTGCAAAACTCGCATCTGCTTTTGCTCAGCGTCGATATGCAGGACACTGTGTTTAAGCCAAGCGACTTTGCCATCATCAACCCCGGAAACGCTGAAGATTTCAGGAAGGAGAACAAGATTGTTGTCAAAGACGAACAAGGACTGCCCCTGAACCTGAGCCTTCACTACTTCAAGATTCCTCACAGTGGTGGTGCTTTTAAGATTACCGTCTATAGCCCGTACGTGGTGTTGAACAAGACGGGTGTGGATCTCCAAGTCCGAGCAAAGGGCTTCCTGCAACAAGCCAGGCCAGCGGCAGGTCAGTTCCCTCTTATGGATACCTCTGACCAGGAACGACCCAAGGCCTTGCCCTTCATGTTCTCTTTCCCTAGCGATGATCACCGCAACCGAGCGCTATTGAAGGTTGCAGACTCTGAGTGGAGCAAACCTCAGAGTTTCGATGCCATTGGTAGCACTTCCGAAGTTGTCCTCAACTCTGCCAACAAGAATCGGGAGATTCACGTCGGAATTACGGTAAAATCTGGCGAAGGCAAATACAAAATGACCAAGGTTGTCACACTGGCCCCTCGATTCGTGCTACAAAACAAGCTAGGCGAGGAGATTCTCATCCGGGAGTCCAGCTCCTCAGGCTACCTAACTCTCGCCTCTGGTGCCTTGCAGCCCTTGCACTTCCTGAACAAGTCTCGTGCCAAGCAACTATGCCTGTGCTACCCTGGTGTTAGCAACCAGTGGACATCGCCATTTAACCTTGCGGATATCGGAACGACCCACGTCAAGATTGCCAAGGCAGGCCAGCGCCAGCGCCTAGTCAGGGTTGAGATCTTGTTGGAGGATTCAACCATCTTCTTGAATTTCAGCATGGAGACCAAGAATTGGCCTTACTCGATGCGCAACGAGAGTGACCTGGAATTCACATTCTACCAAGCTAATCCAACTGTGGATGAAGATGGAGTTGAAGACCGAAGTGGCTGGAAGCCTATTCGATATCGTCTCCCGCCTCGAAGCATCATGCCGTACGCATGGGACTTCCCTGCGGCCAAGTTCCGCGAAATCATAATCGCAACCAACGGCAAGGAACGGCATGTCAAGTTGGCAGAGATTGGCAACCAGATTCCGATGAAGATTGGAAGCTCGTCTGGACAGCAAAAGATTATTGATATCAACGTCGCCGCTGATGGACCAACGCAGACATTGATTCTGAGCAACTTCCGCGCCAGCAAGAGCAAGTATAAGCCCAAGACGCTACAGAGAGCCAACACATCAACCGAGGCCTTTACTTTCGAGGTGAAGGATCAAGATACTGGCGCCACGTTCCGTGCCCAGCTCAAGCTGTCAGGCATTGGAATCTCGCTTATCAATGCTCAGATGAAGGAGCTCGCGTATCTGACATTCAGAGACACTCAATTGCGTTACAGCGACTCGCCGTTGATCCAAACCTTCTCGCTGTCGGTGAAATGGATCCAGATTGACAATCAACTTTATGGTGGTATCTTCCCAATGATTCTGTATCCGAGTGTGGTGCCAAAGAAGGCACAGGAAGTCGAGGCTCATCCCTCTTTGCACGCCATGGTCAGCCGCGTCAAAGACGACTCGTACGGAGTGCTGTACGTGAAGTACGCAACTATTTTGCTACAGCAGATGACGATTGATCTTGACGAAGACTTTGTCTTTGCTCTTCTTGACTTTACCAATGTCCCAGGTGCCAGATGGACAATCATGGACAACGAGGGCAAGTTGTGTGACGAGGACCTTGACATCCCCGAGCCGAAGCAAGTGCAAGCCGGCCAGGACATCTACTTTGAGGTACTCAACATCCAGCCCATGCAGGTTGATCTGAGCTTCATGCGCACCGAGAGAATCAACGCCGAAGACAAGACGTCATCTCACAACCCGCTCATGTTTTTCCTCAACGTCATGACAATGGCCATCGGAAACGTCAATGATGCACCGATCCGATTCAATGCACTTATCTTGGACAACGTTCGAGTGTCGACAGCCGTCTTGATTCAAAACTTCTCGAACCACTACAGCCAAGAGGTCATGTATCAAATTCACAAGATTCTTGGTTCTGCCGACTTCCTCGGAAACCCTGTTGGTCTCTTCAATAACATCTCATCGGGTGTGACGGATATTTTCTACGAGCCGTACCAGGGACTGATTCTGTCAGACAAGCCAGAGGAGTTCGGATTGGGAATTGCCAAGGGTGCAGCATCATTCGCCAAGAAGACAGTGTTTGGTTTCAGCGACAGTTTCTCCAAGTTTACGGGCAGTCTCAGCAAGGGCCTTGCGGCAGCATCGTTGGACAAGCAGTTCCAGGACCGACGGCGCATTACGAGAGCGCGAAACCGACCCAAGCATGCCCTCTACGGAGTGGCAGCTGGAGCCAACAGCTTGGTTACTAGCGTTGCATCAGGTCTTGGCGGATTGGCACGCAAGCCACTGGAGGGTGCAGAGCAAGAGGGTGCGGTTGGCTTCTTCAAGGGTGTTGGCAAGGGAGTGCTTGGCTTGGCTACAAAGCCGGCAGTCGGCATTCTCGACATGGCCAGCAACGTGAGTGAAGGCATCCGCAACACCACAACGGTGTTTGATGGGCAGGAGTTGGATCGCACCAGATTCCCGCGCTTCATTCCGCTCGATGGTATTGTTCGGCCATACAACCCTAGAGAAGCCCTTGGACAGTACTGGCTCAAGCAGGTGGACAATGGCAAATACTTTGATGAGCAGTACGTGGGCCACCTGGAGCTGCCCAAGGAGGACATGGTGGTGATGGTGACATATGCACGAATTCTACTGATTCGCTCGAGGAGGCTCACGAGCGAGTGGGACGTGCCACTGAAGGACATCCAAACAATTGCCAAGGAGCGGACGGGAGTGAGCTTGATACTCAGGGGAGGGGCAAACGGACCATTCATTCCAGTTGGAGGTGGAAGCGAGAGGGGTTTCCTGTACAAGATGATTGGAGTGGCTGTGGAAGAGTTCAACAGGAGGTTTAGGACTGGTGAAAAGTAGCGAAAAGGATTAAACAAGAATGAAACGGCGCTAGCCTTACAATGTGGCAACATGCGCGAAGGGAGTCTGGAGTTTAGAAGTGTGGGGAAGATAATTATGTAAATATTACCTATAGCGTATCATGGTTGATGGAAGATTGTATTACACTCTGCACACGCTGTGAAATTATGTCCATGGTTAGCTGGCATCGGTGGTGACAGGGTGATTACTTCTGGCAGCTCGCTAGTTTATGGTTGCATTTATCTCCGGGCTAGAAGGCGGGGTGCATGAGTGGTGGTTACCGGGTTTGATCCAAGTGGTGTCGCGTGTCACTTGGACAAACTGGGATGGAGGATTAGAGCTGTCTGGCATGGTCGGGCCCGGCCGAGATGAACAGGAAACGGCCGAAGGGTTAAAGGTTCAAGGTGTGTGCAAGGGGGTACTGAGTGGTGAGAGAGTGGTGAGGGAGGTGAGGGTGAGTGAAGTGAGAGTGACCGGGATAGAGATATCGGCTAATAGACTTGGCGAGAATGAATGTATAGATAACTGTACGGCGGTGGGAGGGCTGAGCGTTCACTTTCACATGCTTCAACAAGGCTGCGAGATATGATGTTGATATCGTAGAACGGGGGGGGGG